>ONZH01026499.1:0-46452 GCA_900303285.1 Rhinella marina | reverse complement strand
AAAATATTTTTTTTGTGTTGCCATTTTCAGAGAGCCATATTTTTTTCAGTTTTCAGGCGATTGTCTCAGGTAGGGTACAGTTTTTGCGGGACAAGATGACGGTTGAATTGATACCATTTTGGGGTAATTACGCCTTTTTGATCGCCTGCTATTACACTTTTGTGAGGGAAGAGGGAAAAAAATGGCTATTTTGCCATAGTTTTTAAAAAAAAAAATTTACAGCATTCGCCTGGGGGGCCATCTCATGTAATATTTTTATAGAGCAGGTTGTTACGGACGCAGCGATACCCAATATGTCCAACTTTTTTATTGTTGGAAAGTTTTACACATTAGATGCATTTTTGAACAGAATAAAATATTTTTTTTGTGTTGCCATTTTCAGAGAGCCATATTTTTTTCAGTTTTCAGGCGATTGTCTCAGGTAGGGTACAGTTTTTGCGGGACAAGATGACGGTTGAATTGATACCATTTTGGGGTAATTACGCCTTTTTGATCGCCTGCTATTACACTTTTTGTGAGGGAAGAGGGAAAAAAATGGCTATTTTGGCATAGTTTTTAAAAAAAAAAATTTACAGCATTCGCCTGGGGGGCCATCTCATGTAATATTTTTATAGAGCAGGTTGTTACGGACGCAGCGATACCCAATATGTCCAACTTTTTATTGTTGGAAAGTTTTACACATTAGATGCATTTTTGAACAGAATAAAATATTTTTTTTGTGTTGCCATTTTCAGAGAGCCATATTTTTTTCAGTTTTCAGGCGATTGTCTCAGGTAGGGTACAGTTTTTGCGGGACAAGATGACGGTTGAATTGATACCATTTTGGGGTAAATACGCCTTTTTGATCGCCTGCTATTACAGTTTTTGTGAGGGAAGAGGGAAAAAAATGGCTATTTTGGCATCGTTTTTTTAAATTTTTTTTACAGCATTCGCCTGGGGGGCCACCTCATGTAATATTTTATAGAGCAGATTGTTACGGATGTGGCGATACCTAACATGTTTATGTATTGTGTGTTTTTTTATTTTTAATCAATTTTTTTAACTTTTTTTTAACTTTTTTTTTTTTTTTCCACTTTCTTGACTCAGATCCACTTGGTTCTTCAAGAACCAGTGGGTCTGGTATTTTACAATACACTGCAGTACACTGTATAGTGTACTGCAGTGTATTTTCTTATAGCCTGTTCAAGCTCCTGCCTTTAGCAGGAGCTTGAACAGGCTTCCATGGCAAGCCAGACGAAAGCGTCTGGTTGCCATGGTAACCATCGGGACGCTGCCACAGCAGAGCAGCGTCCCGATGGAAGGGAGAGGGAGCTTCCTCCTCTCATCTGCCCACACCATCGGCGCTGCCAGCGCACCGCAGCGCCGATGGGAGAGGGAGGGAGCGCTCCTCCCTGTTAACCCCTTCCATACAGCGGTCCCTACGGACCGCGGCATGGAAGGGGTTAAACTGCTGACATCGGTGCCAGCACCGATGTCAGCAGTTTCAAGCAGAGTATCAGCTGTATGCTGATACTCTGCTTGAATAAAGATCAGCCATCCTAAAAAGATCGTTGCGGGCGGCACTCGCGGCAGCCGCCCGCACGTTGCAGGTCTCCCCCCCGCCTGCCCATCTGCCCACCCATCTGCCCACAGCTAATCAGGGGGGCGGGGGGGACACCCTGACCTCCCCCTAATTACTGATACTCGGCGGGGATTCGCTAGAATAGCGCTATCCCCGCCGAGTACCCCTTGCCTGCTGTGAATGGCTGGTCTGAATAGACCAGCCATTCACAGCGATCGCCTTTATGGGGGGTGCACGGCACCCCCCGAGGCCTTAACTATGGGTGGCTGGGTGCCCTAAACAGCACCCATTACAGCATTTAACCCCCCCTGCACTGAGCAGGGGGGGTTTCAATGCAAGACGTACCGGTACGCCCTGTAGCACGAACTACCTCGTGCTCAGGACGTACCGGTACGTCCAATGTCGCCAAGGGGTTAAGGATAGTGTAAAGTTGTATTTTCGTTTACGTCCACACTCCTCGGGTTCCGAGCAGCAGCGAGTAGGAATCATTATTTCCTTGCTGCAAGGTGATCCGCAGGAGTGGGCCTTTTCGTTACCCCCTGACTCCCCCAGCCTGCAGACTGTGGACGCATTTTTTCAGGCCTTAGGCCTATTATATGAGGAGCCTGACTTGGCTGCTGTAGCCGAGACTCAGCTCAGAGACATTCGGCAGGGTAACCGTCCAGTTGAGGATTACTGTGCTGAGTTTAGAAAGCGTTTCCTCTGGATGGAATGACACAGCTTTGAGAAGCCAGTTTAGGGTGGGGCTGTCTGACCATCTTAAGGATTTATTAATCCTACTCCCGACCATGACGTTAGCTATTAAACTGGATCGGCGGGTAAGAGAGAGACGGAGGGAACGATCAAGTACTTCTCAAGTTGTCGCCATGCCTGAAACCCCTCTTCTGAGTCCACCTCCTACCAGGGTCCCGGAGGAGCCCATGCAGTTGGGAGGAACTTTGAGAGACCAGAGACGCTTGAAGGGAGCCTGTTTCTACTAAGGTGATATGAACCACTGGCTCCAACAATGTCCAAAACCTCCGCCCTCTAAGAAATCTTCTGCGGGAAGTAACCCCAGCGGTGGTAAGGAAGAAATTTTAGTACCTATTTCCATTGCATACAATCAATTCAAGGGGTCTGGTAATGCGTTTGTCGATTCTGGTTCTGCTGCTAATTTTATTGATTTTGACTTTGTGCAGTCTGCGGGTATACCGATGGTTCCTCTAAGTGAGGTGACCCAAATTATTGCTATTGACTCCACCCCCTTAAATAATGGGAGGGTCGAATTTTGTACTCCTAGTGTGACCCTGACTGTTGGGATTTCTCATTCCGAAAAGTGTATTTTTTGGGTCTTAAAAAATTCACCTGCCGACCTAGTTCTTGGTTTACCTTGGTTACAGGACCACAACCCAGTGATCAATTGGTCGACAGGTGAATTGGAGAAATGGGGTCCTAATTGTGACAAATGTTACAAAACCGTATTGCAGTTGGGAGGTACCACTGAGTCTCTTACATTGCCTGAGTATATCTGTGATTTTTCGGACGTTTTCTCCATGTCCGAGACTGAGTTCCTCCCTCCTCACCGGCAATACGATTGTGCCATCGACATTATTGAGGGGTCCAAATATCCCAAGGGCCGTATCTATAATCTCTCTACTCCTGAGCGTCAATCCATGAGGGATTATCTCAAGGAGAGTCTGGCCAAGGGTCACATCCGGTCTTCAGTTTCTCCCATGGGGGCGGGATTTTTCTTTGTTGGCAAAAAGGATGGAGGATTGAGGCCCTGTATTGATTACAGGGAACTCAATAAAATTACTGTTAGGAACAGGTACCCGCTGCCCCTTATTCCTGACTTGTTGAATCAGGTTCAAGGTGCCTGCTGGTTTACTAAACTGGATCTGAAAGGGGCATACAACCTAATCAGAATCCGGGAGGGGGACGAATGGAAAACTGCCTTTAATACCCCGGAGGGTCATTATGAGTACCTAGTAATGCCCTTCGGGTTAAGTAATGCTCCTGCGGTATTCCAAAATTTCGTCAATAACATTTTTAGACCTTTTATTGGTAGATTTATGATTGTCTATATCGACAACATCCTGATTTTCTCTGCTGACTGGGAGAGTCACATATCCCACACCAGGCTAGTGATGGAGGTTTTACGTGAAAACAAATTATTTGTTAAAAAAGAGAAGTGTATCTTTGGTGTTCAAGAAGTGGCCTTTTTAGGGTACATTCTTACCCCTTTTTCCTTCAAGATGGACCCAGCGAAGGTACAGGCCATTGTGGATTGGGTGCGACCTTCCTCCTTGAAGGCGCTCCAGCGATTTCTGGGTTTCGCTAATTTTTACCGGAAATTTATCAAGGATTTTTCAGTAATAGCCAAACCCATTACTGATTTGACTCACAAGGGAGCTGATCTAGTCAATTGGCCCCCTGCAGCTATTGAAGTTTTTGAAAAGCTAAAGAAGTGTTTTGTTAACGCTCCTGTGTTAGTCCAGCCTGACCAGAGTAAGCCTTTTGTGGGTGAGGTGGATGCGTCTGAGGATGGTGTGGGGGCAGTACTGTCCCAGGGGTCTTCCACCCTAACTAATCTCAACCCATGCGTCTTCTTCTCCCGCAAGTTCTCTCCTGCCGAGAGAAATTATGACATTGGTAATAGGGAGTTACTAGCAATCAAGTGGGCATTTGAGGAATGGCGTCATTTTTTAGAAGGGGCATTACACCGTATTACGGTCCTCACGGATCATAAGAACCTCATGTTTCTGGAGTCTGCTAAGCGATTGAATCCTAGACAGGCGAGATGGGCTTTGTTCTTTACTCGCTTTGATTTTTGTGTTACTTTTAGACCCGGAAGCAAGAACATTAAGGCTGAAGCCTTATCTCGAAGCTTTCAAGCATATCAGCCTCCTGATGTTCCTCCTGAGCCCATCCTGCCAGCTGACATCATTGTAGCCGCAACCTCGTCTGATCTGGCATCTGAAATTTTGGCAGAACAACATCTGGCTCCCACTGGTACCCCCAATGACAAATTATTTGTGCCGATTCATTTGCTTTTGCGACTGCTGGGTGAGTGCCATAACTCTGTTTTGTGTGGACATCCTGGTATCAAGGCCACCAAAGAGTTAGTTTCTAGGCATTATTGGTGGCCATCGATTTCCAGAAATGTGCAGGCTTTTGTAACTGCGTGCAATACTTGTGCCAGGTCCAAGAATCCCAAGACACGACCTATGGGCGAGCTACATCCATTACCCATACCTAGCAGACCATGGTCACATCTGTCCATGGATTTTATCACGGATTTGCCTTGCTCTGAGGGTAAAACTGTGATTTTAGTGGTGGTTGACAGATTCAATAAAATGTGTCATTTTATTCCATTGTGTAAGCTACCCTCTGCTAAGTTCTTGGCTTCTATATTTATGGAAGGCATCGTATGTCGAATCTAGTCTCAACTTACGATGGGTCAAAAAAAGACCATTGTATGTACATATTGTATCCTGAGGCCATTGTATCTTGAGGGATCACTGTATATCGTGGAATAGTTCAGTATTGTTTATGTGTTGCAAATCTTCAAGGGGTGTGACAGAATATCTGTTTATAGTTAGTTGGAAATTCTGTAGCTTATCACACAACTGGATGCCATGTTGCAATTTACCATTTTCAGCAGTGTGATTTAAAGGGGTTTTCCGAGTTATATATATTGATGACCTATCCTCAGGGTATGTCATCAGTATCAGATCGGCCGGGGTCCGACACCCAGCACCCCCGCAGATCAGCTGTTTGAAGAGGAGGTGCACGCCGTATCAACGCTGCCTCCTCTTCACTGTTTACATGCTGGCGGAACGGGGTAGTGGTGAGTAGGTGTAATTACACCTAACCACCCCATTCATTTCTATGGGAAGAATCGCTTCCAAACAAGTCTATGGAAGCGATTCTTCCCATAGAAATGAATGGGGTGGTGAGGTGTAATTACACCTACTCACCACTACCTCCGTGTCCGCCGGCATGTAAACAGTGAAGAGGAGGCAGCGCTGGTACGGCGCGCGCCTCTTCTTTAAACAGCTGATCTGCGGGGGTGCCGGGTGTCGGACCCCCACCGATCTGATATTGATGACATACCCTGAGGATAGGTCATCAATATATATAACTCGGAAAACCCCTTTAAATCACACTGCTGAAAATGGTAAATTGCAACATGGCATCCAGTTGTGTGATAAGCTACAGAATTTCCAACTAACTATAAACAGATATTCTGTCACACCCCTTGAAGATTTGCAACACATAAACAATACTGAACTATTCCACGATATACAGTGATCCCTCAAGATACAATGGCCTCAGGATACAATATGTACATACAATGGTCTTTTTTTGACCCATCGTAAGTTGAGACTAGATTCGACATACGATGCCTCAGACTCTGATCCAACCAATCAAGGTCACTTCTCTGGTAAAATAGCTGGATTAGTTGCAAGTTAGCAGCTATTACTGGCTGTTATATATAAGGACTTGTTTTATCTGTCTTAGTTATCTGCTTATTTTTCTTACATTTCCATTTTATCTTATCTTGGATGACATTTTGGGGCTTTGGAACCTATTACTCAACTTACAATGGTTTCAACATACAATGGTTCTCCCGGAACCAATTAATATCGTAACTTGAGGGACCACTGTATAGATAGCAGTGAGAATTTTATTAAATATTCTAATTACAGTTACAATCTGTGAGAAGACCATTAGCAAATTAAAGCTAATAAAAACATACCTGCATTCTACTATGTCTGAAGACAGGTTATCAGCTCTAGCAGTTCTATCTATTGAAAGTGACATGTCAGAAAGTACAGATGATTTTCCAGCAATAGACTCTATTGTGGCATTAAACATTAAACTTGAAGTTTTCCCCTATCAATCTGCACTCAATACTCCATAATGGAAAAGAGAAAACAGAATTTTAGAAATGTTTGCTATTTTTTTTTAAATTTCACATGGACATACATATTTTCAGACCCTTTGCTATAACACTTAAAATTTAGCTCTGGGACCTCCAATTTCTCTTGATCATTTTAGAGATGTTTCTGCACCTTGAATGGAGTCCACCTGTGGTAAATTCAGTTGATTGGATATGATTTGGAAAGACACACCTCTGTTTATATAAGGTCTCACAACTGACAATGCATATGAGAGCATAATCTAAGTCGTTTGGAGGAAATAACTGCCTGTAGACATCAGAGACAGGATTGTGACACAGAGTACAAGGGTTCTAATGCACTGAAAGTTCCCAAGATCACAGTAGCCTCCATAATTCTTAAATGGAAGAAGTTTGGAACAACCAGAACTCTTCCTAGAGCTGGCCACCACACCAAACTAAGTATTTGGGGCAAAAGGGCCTTAGTAAAAGAGGTGGCCAAGAACCAAATGGTCACTCTGAGTGAGCTCTAAAGACCCTTTGGGATCTGGGAGAAATGTCTAGAAGGTCAACCATCACTGCAGCACTCTAGCAATCTTGGCTTTATGGCAGAATGACCAGAAGGAAAACTTTCCTCAGTAAAAGACACATAAAAGCCCATCTGGACTCTGGTATGCTGAAAACACGTTTGAACTTTTTGAAATGTAAATCTAATCTCTGGAGGAAACAAGGCACTGCTCATCACCTGCATCATTACAGGTAAGCGTCATGGTGGCAGCATCATGCTTTGTGGGTGTTTTTCAGTGGCTGTGTCATGAAGACTGGTTAGGGTTTAGGGGAAGCTGAAAGGAGCAAAGTACAGAGATATTCTTAATGGAAAACTGATTCAGACTGCTGTGGACCTCAGACTGAGCTGGCTGCTGACCAGTTACATAATGACCCGATGCTCCAATGAGAATGTTGGGTATTTTTAATATGATAGTAGTATAGGGGACAATATTATTGGGGCATTACAGAGGCTTTATGACTACTGGGGGTACTAAAAGGGTACTATGGTGGACTTTATTTCTAGTGTTCTAGTGGAGCCACTCTGGGGGAGCATATTACTATTGGGGCACTATAAAGGAGAAGTATAGCTGTTGAGGCCACTCTGCTAGGCATAATTATTTTTTATGGTAACAGTATATTCACAGTATACACAGTATTGCGGGTGACAGTAGCTGAGAGACATCATCATAGAAGTCTGGATTGAATGGAGAAGAGGAGAGAGAACTGTTACAGTCAGCGGAGATGTCACTGGATGTAATAGGCAGTGCTGTATTCTTCTGTATCTCTGATATTGCTAAAAGACCAAATAGGAAGCCAAAGATAGTACTGGCTTGATGCTGTGGCCTGCATCTCATGTTGTGTGGCAAATTCTGAAGAGACAAGAGGTAGCAGACAGGCATCATTATAGTGGTCTGGGCTGAATGTAGAAAGGGAAAAAGAACATCTTCAATCAGCGGAGACATCACTTGATGCAACAGGTATGTAGTGCTTTATTCTTCTGCTTACTAGTACTGATAACTGGCTCTATTGTAAGACCTGTGTCTCACCTTACCCAGCCCTCCTTCTTTAAATTAAAGACAACTGGAGGAGGTGGCAGAGGAAGAAAGTAGTGGAAGCTTTTTGTGCTGCTATCTGATGTTGCTAGGCCAGTATTTTGTGCTGCACTGTAGTATTTTGTTCTGCAGAGACAGTATTATGTGCTGCACTGTGGCATTTGATTTTGCTGAGATAGTATTTTGTGATGCCCTGTGATATTAGGTACTGCTGGGGTAATATTTTGCACTGTGATATTGCTCACTGCACCTAGTTGTGTTGGCCTGTCCTACTTGTGTTGGCCCCACCTTCTGTCAGTTTGGACCACCTACAACATGGGTCCACTTTTTGTTTATTTCCAAGGCCACTTTAAGTTCCCAGTCTTCCTTTGTTCATGTGCATTAAAATATCTCAACATAAATCCAATAAATACACAAAATACCTATAACTACTGGTTCTGTTCCATTTTTTATACTTCTGTCTACCTAGTGTGTCAGGAATTGCAACTCCACCCAGTTGAAGCAAAAGAAGTGCTGAGCTTCAATTGCTTTTTTATGGAAGTAAAGAGAGAAAGCCCTTTAAATACAATAAGCATTTATTAATAAATAAATAAATATGCAAAAAAACTTACAGAGCATGGCACATTCACATAGTTAACCATTTTAAATCATCTCGCAATAATTGCTAATTCTTCCATCATGGCTTATCAAATGTCATACTCTGACACTGATGTAAAAGGCCCACTGGCCATAGGCCCTCATAGCATGGTCTGTGAGGATCCGACCATCAGGATCCCAACGATTAGCAGAACAAAATCAGCCCCCCTCCAGTCACACATTGAAGGCCTATGCTAAGGATAGGACTTTAATATATTTTCTCAGAAACCCTCTTGGAAGACAATAAAAACCCCAAACCACATGGTGTTGTCTGCTCATGTCGCAGCTATAAAGAGAATATTAACATAAATTATTATTAACATAAATAGTAAATAACCCAACACAGAAAATTGAAATCTCTGACAGAATAGATGTGATCTTCGAGGGAGGTGGAAGTAATCTCTTAAGCGGTTTCCTCATTGTTCTGCCTGTTGAAGAAGAAGTTTTTGAAATGTTGAAAAGTCAAAAATTTGCTTAGCCAAACTGGTGTATAAGTCTTACGAATAAAAAAATAGTCTGTTTATGCCTTCTTATGCACTTTTTGTATTAACTATATTTGATTCCTGTCAGTGAACAGGAAAATTCTAGCTTACACCCAGAGACAGAACCTCATCAGAGAGAGCTCAACCTTATCTCAAGAAGACTACCCCTTCCTGTTAGTGAATATGGATGTCAGAGACCCCATGAGCCACAGTTACTTGGAGCAATTTCAGTTCTGTTGGACCTGGCTCATCCATGAATTATGTCATCATAACATAAAATAATAATGGCTGATTTCCTACTATTATATAAGACAACCCCTTGATTGTGGGTCACAGGAGCCACTGTCAGTCAGCAACATGCGGCCCTCACACAGGCTGTGTTTCCTGAACCAAGCACAGTCATACACTATAAATGAGACCTTGGCAGTCAGGTGAACTTACTTTTCCAAAATATTCTTGATCATTTTTTCTACCCAAGGGGTTGATGGATCCACACAAACCTCGCTTCCACTTTTGAGAGTAATTCTGAAAACAAAACAAACAAAAAAGATGAACACAATTTATAGTAAGTTAAGTAAATATTTAAAATGCATATAAAGTATATCATCCCTCAGCTATGGAAATGTTTTGTTTGTGTGGTATTCTACCTATGTGGCTGACCACGTGGAAACTCCGAACCACCATTCTATGATAAAATTATTTGCTGTTACCAATGGCATGGCAGATCCACTTACAGACTTTAAAATCTCTGCTTGCAGTCATTCAGGAGGAATGTTTGACTGGTTTTGAAAAATTATTTTCCTCTACCTAAATAGGCAATTGATGAGTTAATAGAGGGGGCAGGTCCTTTTTCAGGATCCTCATCTCTTTGCCATAGGTGAGAGTATTTACAAAGATTGTTTCTCTGTGAAGGACCTGTCCTGCAATACATGGGCAACCTATTGATTTGGAGGGTCACAGTGTAAGGCTTCTTTCACACGTCCGTGATGACATCTGTGACAAGATAGCCAGTGTGTGAACCATGAAGATAAGAGATTAGCGAAATTCTTAAAAATTCTATTCAGCTGCTTTCCAAATTTTACAAAAATATTTGCTTCGTGACGAATTATGTGGTGACGTCATACGTCCCCGTACACAAGATTTTGCGCAGGATCTTCAAGCAAGATGGCCACGGAGGCCTCTTCACACACAAATGGATGAGTTGACTATGATTTTTTTTAATTTTTACTGCCATTTCAGGAAAAAATTATTTGTTACCATGAAGCACAAGGAAACTTGTATCGAAGTCCCACTTCAGATACTTTGATTTGCTTAACACTAGTGAAGATGTCCATGTGGTCCATGTGTCTGTTTTTTGCCCTCCATGTGTCATCCATATGTCATAGACATAACTAGAAGCCAGAGAACTAGAACCATTCACTAGAAGCCAGATCAGCAGCTTCTACAAAAAAGGCTGGTTTATTGAGACAATAACTTCAAAGAAGGCCCTTCTTGTCTAAAAGCAGATGCTTCTTCATAATATACAATACAATGTTACAGTGGATTTTTTCAAATAAAACTATAGAATGGAATATATGACATAGGTTATAAGATCAGTGTTGGACTGGGGTGCCTAGGGCCCATGAATAAATTTCATTCTGGAGGCCCACTATAAAGCTACATGCATATACTACCTGTCCACATTACCCAGTTTTTTATATGAACATTAGAAACGTACTGTATAGCATCTCAGCCAACCTATCTATATGTCAGTCTACTGTGCCATGTGCCACTTGAGCAGGGGGTGGGGGACTAGGGACCCACTATGCTCAGGGGACCACCAAGGGATTCACCTCTTTCCCTCTGGGCCAGTCCAAGCCTGTATTAGATTATTACTATAGCATGAGATTAGTATAACTTTGAACACATTAAAAAAATGTAAGCAAAAATTATATAAAAAAAAGTACAATGACATTCATCTGTTCACAAAATACTCACATTACTTCAGTATTTTTGCAGTGGGGGCCGCTGGGTATGAGTTCCAAACTCATCATGTTTTTAATAGGTTTCTCTGGTCTTACAACATTGATGCAACGACATCTTAATTCTGATGCTGATCTGGCTAAGGACATTCCTGAAATTACAAGGGGATTATACAGCTTTATTTTTGTCTATTTCATGTACATGAAAGTTTGCATAAATGATAACATTTCAACAGCAACCACTAGAGGGAGCATATAATCCTACTGCATACTTTGTTATTATTGAGTTCAGTGTACAGTATGTCTGCATGCCATAAACTCTAACTTTTCTTGAAGGACACAAAATGCGGGCAGAACCTGTGCAACAGGAGAAACCATGGCATGTGCTGGTCAGTTGAAGCCTGTAGTGCACAGAGGCTATATGGCTCTGTACTAAAGGAGCTGTGTAGGTTCTGTGCATTGCTGTATACATGAGTTTATTATGAGACTGATGAATAATATTTGAGCATTATGTTCAGTGTACAAGTATAAAACAGTCAGTTGAGTAAATGCCTCACTTGTATATTTATATTTTTATATAGTTGTAGTGAATTTGTTGACTATGCTTTTTAATACAGATGAGCTAAAGCTATATTAATGTATAGTGACTAAATATAAGGCAAAAAAACCCCACACATTTTAGTCATCTTAAGGTAATGATAGCTAGTGGGCAAGTTAGATGTATATGCCAAACATTGTCTCTAAATGTTGTGTGAACCTAGATTTGTCAAATAAATTTAAACTTAAAAGGTTTGTCCCACCTTTGGAATCTGCTCCTATCTCCAGAATTGGTTCAGCTATTTTTGAAAGCTCCATAGCTGTGAAAGAAAGGGTGGCTGCACTTGTGAAGCTTGCTCTCTATTCACTTTTATTGGAATTTCTAAGATAGACGAGTTATTTTCAGAAGTCCCATAGTAGTGAATAGAGAGGAAGCTGCATATAAGTGGTGTTGTCTCCCTTCACTTTGGGGCCCCTTTCTGGTGGAACCTGCAGTTGTCCTAGTGATATCCCATAAATGTCTCAGATGGGACACCTCGTTTAACTACACATTTAAAATAAAATGTAAATACTAATTTCGGGCTTAAAGTTAATTTAAATGCAAACTAGCCACTTTAGAAAAAAATAAAGGCAAAAAATAAAACAATACAATACAGTTTTAAAAAAGAAAAAGACTTTGAAATTCATGGTAAATAAGACTGAATTTAACATGGACCTCAAGGTAGAAAGACACTGCTTCTGGAAAAAAGTTATCGTTTTTTCCCAATCCTGGACAATTTCAAATAAATACACCGATTAGAAATATGTAGACAATATGTAACTTTGCTATAAAATGCCATTTCTGTCTGACTTCCATTTGTTTTCTATCTGTAAATAAAATCTAATACATTACCTTCTGTTACAGTGGCATAAAGCAGGAAGATGGCCAGAATAGCCGAGACAGTCTTAGCAAACTTCATGACTGAATTTCCTTGGCAGATTTCTGAATTCCTTTTGCCTAGCTGCATCCAAGGGCGTCTGTTTCTGTTGACAAGCGACGTGAATTTATATGATTGACTGCTCGGTCATTCTGACGTCATATCTACATTTCAACAACGTAAATTCCAAAATCTGTCACTTCCAGCAGTAAGGCACATTTCTGAGTCACAAAAACTCTGGTGTAACCTGATTAGTAAATGAATGTGTCACTGATCATTTTTTTTAACCACTTCAGATCTGGGCCATTTACCCCCTTCCTGTCCAGGCCTAATTTTGCAAATCTGACATGTGTCACTTTATGTGGTAATAACTTTGGAACGCTTTTACTTATCCAAGCGATTCTGAGATTGTTTTCTCGTGACACATTGTACTTCAAGTTAATGGAAAATTTGAGTCGATAAGTTTTAATTTTATTTATAAAAAAAATCCAAAAGTTAACAAAAATTTGAAAAAAATCTGAATCTCTCTGCTTTTAAGATAAATAGTGATACCCCATAAAATACCTTTTAATTTATATTCCCCATATGTCTACTTTACGGTGGCATCATTTTGGTAGTGTCATTTTATTTTTTTAGGACAGTAGAAGGTTTAGAATTTTAGACGCAATTTTTGCAAATTTGCAAATCAACTTTTTTAAGGACCAGTTCAGTTCTGAAGTCACTTTGTTGGCTTACATAATAGAAAACACCCTTAAATTACCCCATTTTAGAAACTACACCCCTCAAACTATTCAAAACTTGTTTTAGAAATGTTGTTAACCCTTTAAGTATTCCACAGGAATTAAAGCAAAATAGATGTGAAATTTCAAACTTTCACTTTTTTTGCAGATTTTCTATTTTAATCATTTTTGTTCCTGTAACACATCAAGGGTTAACAACAAAACAAAACTCAATATTTATTACCCCGATTCTGCAGTTTGCAGAAACACCCCACATGTGGTCGTAAACTGTTATTTGGGGATACGCCAGGGCTCAGAAGGGGAGGAGCAGCATCTGCATTTTCTAACATGGAATTTTCTGTCATGGTTTTTAGAAGCGATAACTTTTTAATTTTTTTGTGGACTGAGCTGCATAAGGGCTTATTTTTGCGGGACAAGCTGTGCTTTTTATTGGCACCATTTTGGGGTACATCTGGCTTTCTGATCACTTTTTAATCTAATTTTTGGGAGGTTAACTAAAAAAAAGCAGTTTAGGGGCATTTTTCTATATATTTTTTTTTTACACCATTCACTTGATGGGGTAGATCATGTGATATTTTTGTATAACCAGTTGTTACGGACGCAACAATACCAAATATGTCTATGTTTTATTTTTTTTTTTACATTTTACACAATAAGAGCATTTTTAGAAAAAAAATCATGTTTTTGTGTTGCAATTTTTTAAGAGCCATTTTTTTTTTCATTTTTCTGGCTATGATCTTGTTTGGGGGCTCATGTTTTGCGGGATGAGGTGACGTTTTTATTGCTACCATTTTGGGATGCATACGACTTTTTGATTGTTTGATATTATGTTTTTCAGTATGTGAGGCGACAAAAAAAAGCTGTTTTGGCATAACTTTTATTAGATTTTTTTACGTAGTTCACTTGATGGGGTAGATCATGTGATATTTTTATAGAACCGATCGTTGCGGACGCGGTGATACCAAATATGTCTATTTTATTTATTTTTATTTGTAAACTTTTTTATGACATATTTGGGGGAAAAAATTTTTTTTTTAATTTTGTGATTTTTTTTTTTTATAATACTCTTTATATTTTTTTTTTTATTTTTTAATTTTTTATTTTACACTTTGTGTCCCCCATAAGGTCATACAAGACCTCAGGGGGACATTTAACTTCGCTTATTTATTTATTTTTTTACACTTGATTTCTCCTGTAACTGGGCTGACATAGTAGCCCCAGTTACAGGGGAAATACATCCCCAGAGAGGCTGTGCAGCATAATACTATGCTGTACAGCCTCAGTGCAGGGCTGATCGGGTCTATGAGAGACCCGGCAGCTCCTGCACTCTCCCGGCCCCGGCGATCACGTGACCGCCGGGCCGGAACAGGAAGCGCAATAGCGCTGTGAGCGCTGTGTATACAACGATCTAGAAGGCAGTGACCCCTGGGAACGGTCCCTGCCTTCTCTTTGGGGTACCCTGCTGTCACTGACAGCAGGTACGCCACTGTGCAGCTGCACGATTAGCGTGGAGCTGCTATCTCTGAATGGACGTTCAGAAACGTCCATTCAGAGATAGATAACCACTTACCGGACGTTTATATCCTATGGGCGGACAGGAAGTGGTTAAACAAAGGTGAATTGGCCCTTATATTTGCATTTTAGCATTAGATACAGTATTATACACATATATAGATTTTTATATGGGGGTCTCTGAATATGGGGGTCTCTGCAGCAACTTTGAGAAGGTAGGTCCTGGGGAGAAGAGAACACTGGTTAGCGTTCCTTTATACCTAGAAGTCATCTCAGCTCTGATCGTGTCTAGAATAATAAACTGGGAAATTTCTTTAATGATCAGGTTTTTTATATGAACATAGGCTGGTTGAGGTGCTGTACATTGAATATATGTACAGTCATGGCCAAAAGTTTTGAGAATGATACAAATATTAATTTTTACAAAGTCTACTGCTTCAGTTTTTATAATGGCAATTTGCATATACTCCAGAATGTTATAAAGAGTGATCAGCTTAACAGCAATTACTTGCAAAATCAATATTTGCCTGGAAAATGAACTTTATCCCCCAAAACACATTTCAACATCATTGCAGCCCTGCCTTAAAAGGACCAGCTAACATTGTTTCAGTGATTGCTCCATTAACACAGGTGTGGGTGTTGATGAGGACAGGGCTGGAGATCAATCTGTCATGATTAAGTAAGAATGACACCACTGGACACTTTAAAAGGAGGCTGGTGCTTGGCATCATTGTTTCTCTTCTGTTAACCATGGTTATCTCTAAAGAAACACGTGCAGTCATCATTGCACTGCACAAAAATGGCCTAACAGGGAAGAGTATCGCAGCTAGAAAGATTGCACCTCAGTCAACAATCTATCGCATCATCAAGAACTTCAAGGAGAGAGGTTCCATTGTTGCCAAAAAGGCTCCAGGGCGCCCAAGAAAGACCAGCAAGCGCCAGGACCGTCTCTTAAAAGTGTTTCAGCTGCGGGATCGGGCTACCAGCAGTGCAGAGCTTGCTCAGGAATGGCAGCAGGCAGGTGTGAGTGCATCTGCACGCACTGTGAGGCGGAGACTCTTGGAGCAAGGCCTGGTCTCAGGGAGGGCAGCAAAGAAGCCACTTCTCTCCAGAAAAAACATCAGGGACAGACTGATATTCTGCAAAAGGTACAGGGAGTGAACTGCTGAGGACTGGGGTCATTTTCTCTGATGAATCCCCTTTTCGATTGTTTGGGACATCTGGAAAACAGCTTATTCGGAGAAGACGAGGTGAGCGCTACCACCAGTCTTGTCTCATGCCAACTGTAAAGCATCCTGAAACCATTCATGTGTGGGGTTGCTTCTCAGCCAAAGGAATTGGCTCTCTCACAGTCTTGCCTAAAAACACAGCCATGAATAAAGAATGGTACCAGAATGTCCTCCGAGAGCAACTTCTCCCAACCGTCGAAGAGCAGTTTGGCGATCAACAGTGCCTTTTCCAGCATGATGGAGCACCTTGCCATAAAGCAAAGGTGATAACTAAATGGCTCAGGGAACAAAACATAGAGATTTTGGGTCCATGGCCTGGAAACTCCCCAGATCTTAATACCATTGAGAACTTGTGGTCAATCATCAAGAGACGGGTGGACAAACAAAAACCTACAAATTCTGACAAAATGCAAGCATTGATTGTGCAAGAATGGTCTGCTATCAGTCAGGATTTGGTCCAGAAGTTGATTGAGAGCATGCCAGGGAGAATTGCAGAGATCCTGAAGAAGAAGGGTCAACACTGCAAATATTGACTTGCTGCATTAACTCATTCTAACTGTCAATATAAGCTTATGTTACTCATAATATGATTGCAATTATATTTCTGTATGTGATAAAAACATCTGACAAACACACATAAAAACCAGAGGGCAGCAGATCATGTGAAAATATAATATTTGTGTAATTCTCAAAACTTTTGGCCATGACTGTATGTAGTGCAGTAAGTCTACTGTGTTATGTGCCATTTGTGCAGGGGGTGGGAGACTAGGGACCAACCTTACTCAGGAGCCCACTGGGGGAATAACCTGTACCCTTGCGGGCCAGTTCGAGCCTGGCTATATATGTTACTGTCACTTTACGATTACTAATGCTGTCTTGAAGGGACCTTGAAATGAGTGGCATGAAGTCCTATAAAGACCTCAGAATGTCATACATGACTTTTCAGGGTGACTGGAGCACTTTTAATTCGGGTCAAATACATTTGGCCCTAAATTGAATCAGGGGACCTATTCAGCCAAACAATTCAAAAAATGTGCTCATCGCTATTTATTACCTATCCTGTCAATAAGTGATAAATATTGTTTATGGGATAACCCAATAAGGTGAATCTGTCAGTCTTTGATGTGTAATCAGTAGTACATAGTTTATGATATATTCCCTTGTGGACAGAGATAAGAGAGTTGACTCTACATTTGTTATTAATTTCCCAAAAAATTTGTTTCCAGCTAAACCTTTTTGGATTCATCCCGCACAAATTCTTCAAAACAGAGTAAGCCATTTTACAGATCAGAAGACAGTGAAGATTAAGTAGAAGGATCAGATGATCTTGGGTGGTGCCCCAGTGGGCTGATTTATAATGTCTTGAAGTCAGCCTCAGCCAGTCATGAGGGACTATACTGTAGACTTGATGTGTGTGAGTACTCAGTGGCCAACCTGAGGCTCTCCAGCTGTTGCAAAACTACAACTCCTAGCATGCCCACACTGCCTATAGCTATTAGCCTACTTCAGAGTGTGGTAGGAGTTGTATTTTTTCAACAGCTGGAGAGCCGCAGGTTGCACATCCCTGTCATAGGCAATATATAGCCTCTCAACTAGAAACTACATATGTTTTCTGGGTTTATACATAGGAGGAGTATTATTAAAAAAAACATATAGCAGAATATATGCATCATATGATAATGATTGCTTCATGCACAGAAAAGGAGCACTTTGGTGAAATGCGCTCTTTAGGGAAACTATCACCTACATTTCACATTTCAATCTACCAGCAATGAATTGTAGTACACCATCTCCAACATGCCTTTATATCGCTACACTTTGACTTCATCCTCCAGAAAAAAAACTTTAATCTATATGTAAATTAAGCACAAAGGCCCTGATTTATCACACCTTCACTCCAGAATTCTGTCTTCAAAAAGTCGCACGATAGGGCTTTTGCGACTTTTTTGCGCATTTTTTTGCCACTTTTTGCATGTGTACACCACTCACTCCAGTTTGTAATATGGGTGGAAAAGTGGGTGTGGTTAGCCATGTTAATGAGTTTCACTCCAGATTTATCATTGCGACTTTTTAAAAAAAGTCGCAAAATAGTCGCAATCTCACTCCAGGAGGAGGGTGGAGTAGGAAAAGTGGAGTAGCTTCCCTAGAAAGTGTCCAGCTGGGTGGGTTTGAGCTTTTAAAATGCCTAAGCTCCACTACTTGAAGGCAATTTCAGTGCCTCCCCCTATCCTCTGAACCATCCCATCCCTCTCCCTTGATGTCACAGGTGTGTTCTGCAGGTGAGCAGTTTGGCCCTTTCCCCTGTCTGGGCATTACTTTCTATACTGTGTACACAGCACATGTCCATGATTCACAGACATGTGAAAGTGGCCAAACAGATATGCTCGTTTTTACTATATAAAAAGACATTTAAAACTAATGTTTGGCGAAGCATCAGAAGCTGAATTTGCGCAAAAATTTAGGAAAGCTTTGATTCGTAACAAAGCCAAATTTCCTTGCACTTTGTGGTAATGAATCAGTTTTTCCTAAAATGGCTGCTGGATGTGTTACAAATAGAGATGAGCGAGCGTACTCGTAACGAGCACTGTACCGCTCGGCTCCCCTGCGCTCGCATGGGCGCAGGCAGCCGCTTCCGTCCTCCTCGCTCATCTCTAGTTACAAAGTGAAAGTAAGAAGCTGTCACGGGGGAGACAAGGGAAGGTGCGCCCTGTACTGAATACCCCCCCGTTCTCTCCCTGCCTGCTTGCCTCAGTCGGCCCTAGGCGGCCGCGGACAACCACGGTGACGGTCCCTGCTCTGTATAAGTGCACAGGGAGGAACAGGGAACAATTGGAGAGACAAACACAGACGAAACAAACACAATATCAGAATAGTCAGCAAGCCGGGTCATACACAGGAGATAACGTCAATACCAGGGGTGAAGCAAAGAGAGGTCGAAGTCCAAGTCCAAGGTCAGGGTCAGGGTCAAACAGCAAATCAAACACAAGGTCGCACAAGCACTGATCAAAGTAGTAACGCTAATCACAGGCAATTAGGGAGGACAACTAGTGGCTTTAAATAGCCCTCCACTGGGTCATGTGACGGGGCCAGCGTCACATGACCTCATTTGCATACCGAGCGCTGGCCAAACGTGACCAGCGCTCAAATATGCACCAAATTTGGTCATGTGGCGTGGCCAGCGCCACATGACCCAAAACCAGGTATATAATAAATGTTCTGAGCGCTGGTTGCCCAGACCAGCGCTCAGATGTTCCCCGCCTGCTCGTTTACTAGGGGGGCGGGGAGGACGCCGGACGCGCTGTATCAGTGCGCGTGCCGGACCCTCTCCTGTGAGTGTCGTCATGGAGACGAGGACGCATCCTGCGTCCTCGCTCCGGCGCACTCCTGGGAGACCGGCGGCACGGCAGAGGGGAAGCGCGCCGCCGGCTCCCCGTTACAGTACCCCCCCCTTCACGAGGGGCCACCGGACCCTTAGCTGGAGGAACCGGCTTTTCAGGATGCTGTCGATGAAAACTCCTAACAAGTGCGTCTGCATGCATCCTGCTCAGCAGTACCCAAGATCTGTCCTCAGGCCCAAATACCCTCCAGTGTACAAGGTACTGTAAGGAATTCCGGACTTTCCTAACGTCAATGATTCTATGAATCTCGTGCTCCACTTGTCCCTCCACCTCGACCGGAGGCGGGGGCAGTTCCTCTGGACCAGCGGGAGCAACATAACGCTTAAGCAAAGACATATGAAAAACATTGTGAACACGAAGGGAGTCAGGTAAACACAATTCAAACGACACCGGATTGATCACCTTGGTGATCCTGTATGGACCAATGAAGCGAGGCGCAAACTTATAGGATGGTACTTTCATACGTAGATTCTTAGTTGACAACCATACTATGTCCCCCACCTTGAAATTCACACCCTTAGAACGTTTCTTATCGGCCTTAGTTTTTTGAATCCTTTGGGCTCTTTCCAGGTTCGACTGAACCTGTGCCCAAACTGTGCACAGTTCCTGGGAGAGAGCATTGGCCTCTGGGACCGCCGAAACAGCTGGAGAAAAGGAGCCAAAGCGCGGATGAAACCCCATGTTGCAGAAAAACGGCGATACCCCAGAAGACGAATTCACACGGTTATTAATCGCGAACTCGGCCAGAGACAGGAATCTGGCCCACACATGCTGGTTATCAGCAACATAACATCTAAGATACTGCTCAACGGACTGATTAAGACGTTCAGTCTGACCATTGGTCTCTGGATGAAAGGCTGACGAAAAGGATAAGGAAATATCAATCTTCTTACAGAAGGCCCTCCAGAATTTAGACACAAACTGCACCCCCCTGTCAGAAACAATATTCTCAGGAACACCGTGTAGTTTAACTATGTGGTCCATAAATACGGAAGCCAAAACCTTTGCAGAGGGTAATTTACACAAAGGAATAAAGTGACACATCTTGCTGAATCTGTCCACCACTACAAGAATCACGGTTTTACCCTCAGAGCATGGCAAATCCGTGATGAAGTCCATGGACAGATGTGACCAAGGTCTACCAGGTATGGGTAATGGACGCAACTCACCCATAGGCCGAGTCTTGGGATTCTTGGACCTGGCACAAGTATTGCACGCAGTTACAAAAGCCTGAACATCTCTGGAGATTGACGACCACCAATACTGCCTAGAGACCAACTCCTTGGTGGCATTGATACCAGGATGTCCACATAAAACAGAGCTATGGCACTCACCCAGCCGTCGCAACCGCAAATGAGCTGGCACAAATAACTTGTCATTGGGAGTACCAGTGGGAGCAAGATGTTGTCCTGCCGAGATTTCAGAAGCGAGATCAGATGAGGTAGCGGCTACGATGATGTCAGCTGGCAGGATGGGCTCAGGAGGGACGTCAGGAGGCTGATACGCCTGGAAACTTCGGGATAAGGCATCGGCCTTAATGTTCTTGCTTCCGGGCCTGAAGGTAACACAAAAGTCAAAACGAGTAAAGAACAAAGCCCACCTCGCCTGTCTGGGATTCAATCGCTTAGCAGATTCCAGAAACATCAAATTCTTATGATCCGTGAGGACCGTAATGCGGTGTAATGCCCCTTCTAAAAAATGACGCCATTCCTCAAATGCCCACTTGATTGCTAGTAACTCCCTATTACCAATGTCATAGTTTCTCTCGGCAGGAGAGAACTTGCGGGAGAAGAAGGCGCATGGCTTGAGATTAGTTAAGGTGGAAGACCCCTGGGACAGTACTGCCCCCACACCATCTTCAGATGCATCCACCTCAACTACAAACGGCTTATTTTGATCAGGCTGGATCAGCACAGGAGCATCAACAAAAAAACGCTTTAGCTTTTCAAAAGCTTCAATAGCTGCAGGGGACCAGTTGACTAAATCAGCTCCCTTGCGGGTCAAATCCGTAATGGGTTTGGCTATAACAGAAAAATTTTTGATAAATTTCCGATAGAAATTAGTAAAACCCAGAAATCGCTGGAGCGCCTTCAGAGAGGAAGGTCGCACCCAATCTACAATGGCCTGTACCTTACCCGGGTCCATTTTGAAGGAAAAAGGGGTGAGAATGTATCCCAAAAAGGTCACTTCCTGAACACCAAAGATACACTTCTCCCCTTTGACAAACAACTTGTTCTCACGCAACACCTCCAGCACTTGCCTGGTGTGGGATACGTGACTCTCCCAGTCTGTAGAAAAAATCAAGATGTCATCAATATAGACAATTACAAATTTTCCAATAAATGGTCCAAAAATGTCATTGACAAAATTTTGGAACACCGCAGGAGCATTACTTAACCCGAAGGGCATTACTAGGTACTCATAATGACCCTCCGGGGTATTAAAGGCAGTTTTCCATTCATCACCCTCACGGATTCTGATCAGGTTGTACGCCCCCTTCAGATCTAGCTTAGTAAACCAACAAGCACCCTGAACCTGATTCAACAAATCAGGAATAAGGGGCAGCGGGTACCTGTTTTTAACAGTAATTTTATTGAGTTCCCTGTAATCAATACAGGGCCTCAACCCTCCATACTTTTTTCCGACAAAGAAAAATCCTGCCCCCATGGGAGAAACAGAAGGCCGGATGTGACCCTTGGCCAGACTCTCCTTGAGATAATCCCTCATAGACTGACGCTCTGGAGTAGAGATATTATAGATACGGCCCTTGGGATATCTGGACCCCTCAATAATATCGATGGCACAATCATATTGCCGGTGAGGAGGGAGGAACTCAGTCTCGGACATGGAGAAAACGTCCGAAAAATCGTTGATGTACTCAGGTAAGAAAAGAGACTCAGTAGTACCTCCCAACTGCAATACAGATTTGCAACACTTGTCACAATTCAGCCCCCATTTTTCTAATTCACCTGTTGACCAATTGATTACAGGATTGTGGTCCTGCAACCAAGGTAAACCAAGAACTAGGTCAGCAGGTAAATTCTTTAAGACCCAAAAAACACATTTTTCGGAATGCGAAATCCCAACCGTCAGGGTCACACTAGGAGTACAGAACTCGATCTTCCCATTATTTAGGGGGGTGGAGTCGAGGGCGATAATTTGAATACCCTCCCTTAAAGGGAACCTGTCATCACGTTTATACTGCCCATACTAAGGGCAGAATAAAGTAGAGACAGGTGAGTTGATTTCAGCGATCTGTCATTTATAAGTTAAAAGTGAGTGGTTGCCAAGAACCAACATCACAAACATTGCAGACTGGGCATGGAAAAGAGTCATATCTTCATGAGAAGAGTCATGGTTATTCATGAATTCCTGCTCTCCCTGCCCACCTGCTGATGATTGACAGGCTTCTACCTAGTTTTCTCCCTTTCTCTCTAGGAGAGAACTGCCAATGATCATCAGATGGGCGGGGAGAGCAGGAGATTATGAATAACCATGATTCTTCTCAGGTAGATTTGACTCTTTTCAAGGCCTTTGTTGCAATGATTATGATGCTGGTTCTTGGCAACCACTTACTTTTAGCTCATGAGTGACACACCGCTGAAATCAGCATTTCTGTCACTATTTTATACTGCTCTCAGTAAGGGCAGCATAAAGTTGATGACAGGTTCCCTTTAAAGGGACCATCGGTAAACCCACAGACTGTACAAAATCAAAATTAATAAAATTAGCAGCAGAACCAGAGTCAACAAAAGCCTTTCCAGAACCCCTGAATTGATCATATGCAATGGAGATGGGTACTAAAATCTTTCTCCTTACCACTGCTGGGGTTACCTTACTTCCCACCGGAGATCTCCTAGAGGGCGGAAGTTTTGGACACTGCTGGAGCCAGTGGTTCACCTCACCGCAGTAGAAGCAGGCTCCCTTTAAACGTCTTTGGTTTTTCAGGATACCTCCTAACTGCATGGACTCCGGGACCTTGGCAGGAGGTGGACTCAGAGGAGGAAACTCAGGCAGGACGACAGCTTGAGGAGTACTTGATCGTTCCCTCTGTCTTTCTCTCACCCGTCGATCCAGCTTAATAGCTAAAGTCATGCTCGTCTCTAGGGAGTCAGGAGTAGGATAACTAACCAGAAGATCCTTGAGTTGGTCTGACAGCCCCACCCTAAACTGGCTTCTCAAAGCTGGGTCATTCCACCCAGAGGAGACACACCACTTCCTGAACTCTGCACAGTAATCCTCTACTGGGCGGTTTCCCTGCTGAATGTTCCTGAGCTGAGTTTCTGCTACAGTGGCCCAGTCTGGTTCTTCATACAAAAGACCTAAGGCCTGGAAAAAGGCCTCCACAGACAACAGACATGGGGAGTCAGATGGCAATGAGAAAGCCCACTCCTGCGGATCCCCTTGCAGCAAGGAAATAATAATTCCTACCCGCTGCTGCTCAGAACCCGAGGAGTGTGGGCGTAAACGAAAATATAATTTACAACTTTCCTGGAAAGAACGGAAAGTTTTTTGGTTACCCACAAACCGATCGGGCAACCTTATATGGGGTTCAATAATGGAGGGAGCGGCTGCGGGTGCAGTTTGCAGCTGCTCCTGGTGTTGGATTCTCTCGGCCAGATCCTGGATCATCTGAGCCATGTCACCTATATGATCCGTGAGAACTCGCAACGGCTCCATTTAGTATGGCCTGTGATTCTGTCACGGGGGAGACAAGGGAAGGTGCACCCTGTACTGAATACCCCCCCGTTCTCTCCCTGCCTGCTTGCCTCAGTCGGCCCTAGGCGGCCGCGGACAACCACGGTGACGGTCCCTGCTCTGTATAAGTGCACAGGGAGGAACAGGGAACAATTGGAGAGACAAACACAGACGAAACAAACACAATATCAGAATAGTCAGCAAGCCGGGTCATACACAGGAGATAACGTCAATACCAGGGGTGAAGCAAAGAGAGGTCCAAGTCCAAGGTCAGGGTCAGGGTCAAACAGCAAATCAAACACAAGGTCGCACAAGCACTGATCAAAGTAGTAACGCTAATCACAGGCAATTAGGGAGGACAACTAGTGGCTTTAAATAGCCCTCCACTGGGTCATGTGACGGGGCCAGCGTCACATGACCTCATTTGCATACCGAGCGCTGGCCAAACGTGACCAGCGCTCAAATATGCACCAAATTTGGTCATGTGGCGTGGCCAGCGCCACATGACCCAAAACCAGGTATATAATAAATGTTCTGAGCGCTGGTTGCCCAGACCAGCGCTCAGATGTTCCCGCCTGCTCGTTTACTAGGGGGGCGGGGAGGACGCCGGACGCGCTGTATCAGTGCGCGTGCCGGACCCTCTCCTGTGAGTGTCGTCATGGAGACGAGGACGCATCCTGCGTCCTCGCTCCGGCGCACTCCTGGGAGACCGGCGGCACGGCAGAGGGGAAGCGCGCCGCCGGCTCCCCTTTACAGAAGCACTGGAATGTGAGATCACCCATAATGCTTTGCAGCCAACCAATACACAGATAGCCACCCCCTGTGATGTCACAGCCCTAAAAAAAACCTCATTCCACGCAGTCTACAAGCATTGTCCTATGCGCTAGTGATGGGAAGTCTAGTTCATTTTGGGGATTAGCTCATTCTGATCTCGTTCACCTCAAAGATTAGTGTACAAGATGAGTTTGTTTACTTCATCTAGGTCATTCTTTCTTTGGGCCTGTGATTAGAAGCACAGATCTGCTCTGTTACACATAGAATTTACAGCTCTTTGGATGACATATAGTTTTATAAAAAGGGTCGTATATTTTAATTATTGTCCAGCAGCGTGAATAAGAACAGGCAGATGATATTTGGTGGAGTGATCAGAACTCCAATATTGCCTGCCCTACAGCACCATGTCCTTAGCTGGTTGATAGGGAACCTGTGACTTGTGAACTGACTAAACTAGATGAACTACTGAATTAACATGGTCCTAGAATGAATCCTGACAGTCTACAGTAATTCAGAGATGCTCAACCTGCGGCTGTCCAGCTGTTGCAAAACTACAACTCCCAGCATGCTTGGATAGCCTACAGCTATCAGGGCATGGTGGCAGTTGTAGTTTTGCAACAGCTGGAGGGCCGCAGGTCTAGTTCAATGAGATGTAAAACACTAAGCGCAGCAGCGCCACCTATAGTACTACAGATCCACTGACTCATGGTGAATTTGTGAGAGAGCTAAAAAGCAGTGCAGCAGCACCTATAGCATCTTCAGCAAACAGGATGGGATTTCATCACAAACAGGTGAGTTTTATGAACCTACACACACATACACTGTACACTCACATTCTCTTACTCACAAAGGGGCTGAGTCAAGCAGTGTCATTTCAGAGTTATTTGAAGGTCTATATTCTGATTTTCTAATTTTCTAGTAGTAGGAACTATGAAGCACATGGTAGTGACAGTAGTTGATTCTGCTGGAGCAGCTGTGTTATCGCTGTCTTCTCCTCCCAGTTGCTTTAGTTCCTGGTGAAGTAATCTTTTTCAGGAATGTGAAGTAAATGAGTTAGTTCACTTAGAAGATTAGTTCATTTTGAACCGATTGTTCATGAACTACCCATGACTACTATGAGCTGAGCATAGGGAGAGACGTGACAAGCGCTCATGCGATAGGGACAGTGTTGCTGCAAACTGTTAATAGCACAATATTGGAGAGGTAGAGTGCAGGAATAGTGCAGGGAGAGTGCATAGAGAGGGCAGGAAGACTACAGGAAGAGTGTATCACTGTTTGCAGCACTGTGCAGTACACTGTCATTCACAGTTAATATGTTATTTTAATGATACAGTTAGTGTGCCTCAGTATTAAAGGCAGGTGTCATATATCGCCGTGTGCATCACTACTGCTGCTAACACCCTCCCTACTGTATCATAGGGACATTATTGTCACTGTTACTGCCGGTGCTGCTACCACTGTTCGTACTCTGCCATGGGACCACTACTGTAACTGTCGCATATGGAGCAAGCTTGCTGCAGTAGCCCACTCCATACATTCCCTCAGCCACCGTGACATACGGGTATAACTGAATTATTGTGATTCGTTACAAATTAATTTGTACCAAATCAAATTTCTTGGAAAAACTTCTGTGAATCAGCCATAACAAATTTTTCAAAATTTCACTCATCTCTACGTGAAACAATTAGTGGAAAATGGGAATGGTGTTTAAGATAAAAAGAAGAAATGTGATCAATGATTATATCCCCTAAGGAAGCTGGAAGGTGCAACTAGTTGGAGGACATGGAATTTTTAATGGTGCATTTGCCCAATGCAATTTTTAGGCGAGTACTACCATTAAAGCACACTTCTAAATTCCAAGAGGGTCCTGAGCTGCTCGGAGAATCAAATGGAACTTGATTTCCATGAACCAGTTGAAGGAGGGCGTTTTTGGTGAACATCACCACACACACCCAAAGTATTCCTGAGAAACGATGCAGGAGTCTTCTGAGGAAGTTCACAAGTAGAGATACGTAATAGAAAATCTGCCTAACTTTAGCTCCAGGATAAACTATATGACATGCCAATTTATGGTCTGAGCATAAAGCTCTGCTGGCACAGTTATGGTATAAGTAGAGTAATCTCTGCTGACGTTGTTAATAGTACCTGTCTGATATTATGTTTAATGGAGACACTTTTGCTGATGTTAGTGGCGTGTGTTCTGTACTTGTGGTGAAAGAGTGACATCTCCAGTTCTTGTGCACCCTAATTTTCAGAAATGAGATCAGAAATGGCAATTTAGTTAAGGCTAGATTCACACAAATTTTCTGCCAAATATATGCCCCAAAAGATTAAGGGGGGAATTTATCATTAGGAGAATATTTGAAGTCAGTTTTGCTTGCATCTATGTTGGAGTACTTTGTGCCACATTTATCAAACGTCACAGGTTGTTTGATAAATGTGGCTTGTCCTTAAACCTAGCACTTCTGTCTAGAGAAGCTACTCCACTTTTCCTACTCCTCCCTCCTCCTGGAGTGAGATTGCGACTATTTAAAAAAAAGTCGCAATGATAAATCTGGAGTGAAACTCATTAACATGGCTAACCACACCCACTTTTCCACCCATATTACAAACTGGAGTGAGTGGTGTACACATGCAAAAAGTCGCAAAAAAATGCGCAAAAAAGTCGCAAAAGCCCTATCGTGTGACTTTTTGAAGACAGAATTCTGGAGTGAAGGTGTGATAAATCAGGGCCTAAAACTTCTGCACACTTCTGAAATTGAAACTTGTGTTCAATATGTTTTGATTAGTTTCTTATCTAAGTGGCAGCTCAAGTGCTTTTTAGTGATTTGAAAACAAAATCACTGAATAAAGTGGTCTTAAATGGCAGAAAATTCTCAAAACCCCATATGCTGTTGCGCATTTCTAACTGGGGGGGCACATCCTGCACATGTGATCCGTTGCTGACAGCAATCCTCAGCAAAAATGCATACAATGGAGGATGCCTGCAACGGACCACATGTACCACAAACACATCCTACACAGGATAGCCAAATGTGCGGATGTGACTAACTATATAAAACAGCAATTCACGGAAAATGGTGCACTACAGAGGTAAATGCAATCAACAATATATGGCAAAACCCTCACACTGATATTAAAATGAGACTTTTGCCACTATATTCTTATATCAAGAACATACCGGAGCCCGAGCACCCCGTCAAGGTATCTCAATGTGGCACAGGACCTAACGCTTTTTAGCGATTTTTCAAACCGTCATCTGCCATATTTCAGATAAGAAGACAGGAAAGATGGAGAATGATGGCATGCAGGGCCAGATTAAGGCTACCAGCAGTATGGAGCACAAAATTTATGATGGGGCCCCCCCTCGCCGCAACTTACGCGAGGCCCTCCAGAACAATGTAACAAAGTTCCGTTGAGGGTTATGTTTGAATCCAGTTTCAAGAATTTAAATGTAACCCTTGAACGGAAAGCCCAGTGAAGGGCTAATAGTGATCTGAATATAGCCTTTGAAAAAATATCAACGAGATGTTACCAGTTGGGTGGGTGGAGGTCGCTGATACTGTACAATCAGTGCTGACAGACTGAAAAGACGCACCCCAACTGGAAACAGCCAGTTGACTATTTATATAAAAATGACGTCATTGCGTCCGTCTGCTCTGTTGCCCGCAGCTCCGGATAGGCTCTGGCTCTGGCCTATCCGGGGCTGCCGGTGACCTGGGTCAGACGGATGCGACTATCTCACTGGCGGAAATAGCCAGTGAGATAGGAGACAGCGGAGCACGGGAGCGCAAAGCTATGTTCCACTGTACCACCGGCAGCGGGGGGCGGCACCAGGGGCACTAGGGTGGCCACCTGCTTCATCTCAAAAAGGAGGACATTCTCGACCACACCCACAACCTGCTAAACCACACCCCCAACCTGCTAAACCACGCCCCTCGTCCAGTAAGTGCCTGGCAAAAGAAAAAAAAAGAGGAAAACCTTAAGCTGAGCTGTGCTGGGGCTGGAGTGCTTGTTTGCTCTGGAGCTGACACTCCACATACAATAAGACATGAGCCAGAGGGAGCACAGCGCTGGCAGCATCACCACAGTCATTTAAACACAAGGATGAGGAAACTCTTTTCCTCTTTTTGGTGATGTGCACACTGATGTGCAGGTGTATGGTATGTGTTCACTGCAGCCAGTTCTCAGCATTAGATCACTGATTGGCTGCAGCAGTAACATACCATATACTGGCAAGTCCTTGCTGAAGAAACAGGTGACACATATTTGGATGGACATTACATTCACCAGCACCAGACATACCAGATGATACAGCAGCACATACCTCTTACATCCAGTGACGTCTTCCTGATGTAGATCTTCTCTTTTCTCATCTTCTCTATTTGGCCCACACCGCCATGACACTTCTTTCAGCCCCATCTTCTCTCTGCCACAAAGACATCATAGATTACCCACTTTTACTGTTATCCTGCTGCTGCCTAAAATACTGTGTCCACTGTGCTCCCCAATGTCCCCAAATACTATACCGTGCCCCCCATGCCCCCATCAGACCTCACATCAGCCCACAGTGCCAGCATCAGACCTCAGATCAGCCCACAGTGCCCCCATCAGACCTCAGATCAGCCCACAGTGCCTCCTTCAGACCTCACATCAGCCCACCGTGCCCCCATCAGACCTCACATCAGTCCACAGTGCCAGCATCAGACCTCAGATCAGCCCACAGTGCCCCATCAGACCTCAAATCAGCCCGCTGTGCCTCCTTCAGACCTCAGATCAGCCCACTGTGCCCCCTTCAGACCTCAGATCAGCCCACTGTGCTTCCTTCAGACCTCACATCAGCCCACAGTGCCCCCTTCAGACCTCAGATCAGCCCGCTGTGCTTCCTTCAGACCTCACATCAGCCCAGTGTGCCCCATCAGACCTCACATCAGCCCATAATGCCCCCATCAGACATCAGATCAGCCCACTGTGCCCCCATCAGACCTCGCATCAGCCCACTGTGCCCCCTTCAGACCTCAGATCAGCCCACAGTGCCTCCTTCAGACCTCAGATCAGCCCACAGTGCCCCCTTCAGACCTCAGATCAGCCCACAGTGCCTCCTTCAGACCTCACATCAGCCAACAGTGCCCCCTTCAGACCTCAAATCAGCCCGCAGTGCCCCCTTCAGACCTCAGATCAGTCCACAGTGCCCCCTTCAGACTTCAGATCAGCCCACAGTGCCCCCATCAGACATCAGATCAGCCCACAGTGCCCCCTTCAGACCTCAGATCACCCTATAGTGCCCCCTTCAGACCTCAGATCACCCTATAGTGCCCCCATAGACATCACATCAGCCCATAGTGCCCCCTCTAGACCTCAGATCACCCTATAGTGCCCCCTTCAGACCTCAGATCACCCTATAGTGCCCCCTTCAGACCTCAGATCACCCTATAGTGCCCCCATCAGACATCAGATCAGCCCATAGTGCCCCCTTCAGACCTCAGATCACCCTATAGTGCCCCCTTCAGACCTCAGATCACCCTATAGTGCCCCGTTCAGACATCAGATGACCCTATAGTGCCCCCTTCAGACCTCAGATCAACCTATAGTGCCCCCATAGACATCACATCAGCCTATAGTGCCCCATTCAGACCTCAGATCAGCCCACTGTGCCCCCATAAAAAAAAAAAAAAAAAAAAAACAACTTACCTCTAGGCAGCTCCGGGTCCGGCGCTCTTCTGTCTTCACTGCCCGCGCTGCACTGTCACCTGACTGCGTGCAGCGTCAGGTCAGAGTGCGCGCACTACGTCCTGACGCCGCACTAGTCAGGATAGTGCAGCGCAGGCAGCCGCTGACCACCAATAAAGAAGGGAGCGCAGGAGCTGAGCGGCGAGTACCAGGACCCAGCTCCTGCGCTCCAGCAATGAGCGCTTCCATCTGTATTGATGGAAGCGCTCATTGCTTCCTGCGCCCCAACTGTAAAAAAGGAGGAATTCTGGTGCGGGGGCCCCCCTGAAATCATTGGAGCCGGGGCCTGGAGCAGTAGCTCCAAATGCTCCAATTATAATCTGGCCCTGATGGCATGGAAGATGAAGGAGGATCACAAGACCCCGGACAATGTGTGTGCTTAAACACCAGCAAACTGCTGCTAAAACATGATACATTTCCGTACTTTAATGAAAAAAAAGCCTAAAAAATTTGATTGTGCAGAGTGTTTTTAAAGATGTTGTTAGTTGCCATGGGCTACCATACATTTACCCTTAGCTATATACAGTATGTTCCTGTCACTTTAAGATTAATTATGCTGTGGCTCCAACACTGTTGGATATGTAAGGGAAGTGGGATCACGTTCACATATCTGGTGGAATTGCTCTGTTGTTCGCTCCTTTTGGGACGAAGTGCAGGATGTGATCAGAAGAGTTTCAAGCCCTGAATTTCAAATCTCTCTGGACATGATAGTCTTGGCAAGACCAAACTACATGTATAAACCCTCTAAAAAAGATCTTACCACACATTTACTGGCATCTGCAAGATCATTAATCCCATTGCATAGGTTAGACACACAACCTCCTTCTGTGCAGGAATGGATCTCTAAGGTTAACCAGATTTGCCAATTTGAGGAAATATCAAGTTGGATAAACAGAACCCATGGTTTCTCAGGGTGAGGCAACTGTGGCGAGATATCGTCAGCTCTCTTTGAGCTTACTGGAGATCCTTTCTGGCTTTTCACCTACAAGTAGGCAGAGGGCTCAGACAATAGAGCCCCTCTCTCCTTAGAGTCCACACACTACACCACATTTATACAGGTGGGCTCTGTAGAGACAAAGGTGGAATGCAGCTTAGCTCCCTTATGTCTATGTTAGAAAGTTGGATCTTTTCTGCAGTTTAGACTCAGAAATAGCTTCTAAACTGGATGGTATCACCCTTTTCCCATACTTCCCCCTCTTCTCCCCACCCTCCTCCCTTTTCTCTTGTTTACCCTTGAATATATTATCCCTGCGAGTTAAAACTGCATGGAGATATGTTTTTTCACTAACAGACATTACGCTTTATTGGAAATAGTATGAGTATGACTTATATCTCAGAGGAATTTTTTTGAGACAGACAAAAAATGGTTTACCATTAGTCAATATGCCTTGATAGGAAACAATTGATTACAAATAAGAATAAACTTAAAAATCAGGATGTAAATAGAAAAGAGAAGAATCAGGTGATATTTGGGGCTAATTATTAACAAGCAGTATTTTGAGGTAATGTTTCAAGAAGTGCACCGTGCCGTAGGGATGTGTATGAGTCTGTGTTCGGATGGGAGTAGTAGTAGTACTACTCACGGTTCTGATGCTCCCTGGGCGTGTGCAGTAATGTGAAAGGGCACGCCTTATTTTTCCCCTCTGGTCTGGTCTTGACAAGTGACCCTCCTAGTTTTACTCCCCCTAGGACATATTATGCATTTAGATTACTAGTAGAGATGAGCGAATCTATTCGCCACTTCGTAGATTCGATATGAATCTTGGAAATTTTCCACTGCAAAGCGAATCCGGATTTTTTGAGATTCGCTTTGTTAAATTCGAAAGTGTTCTTAAAGCTTTCTATGCATTCGCTATGTACTTGTCCGATAAATTGTATGCTAATGTTACGTATAAGTTACTTTATACGCTGATGCGTATTAATTCAGTTAATTAATACGTTACGTAAGTTCGTTATTCATGCGGCAAAAAGCCTGGGAGGAAAGCGGTCACCTGACCTAGTGGGCAGGGCTTGCTCTGATTGGCTCAGTCTTGGTAAGCCAGTGACGCATCAGTTGTGCTGCGACTGCTGAGACGAGTAGAAGCACTGCCTGTGAAGTTCAGTGCAGGGCAAGTGCAGGGCTATTAATTAATCAGGCAGGGAGAGAGACAGGGAGAGAGACAGGGAGAGAGACAAAGACCAGATGCAGGGCCACAGTCAAGTGAAAAATGTCTGGCATGGAAAAGCAAAAGGGTTCCAGCCAGACCTCGAGCTCAAAAAAAAAAAAGGAGAAGGTGGCACAGGGCAGCAGTGCCAAAGGACCTGTAGCTGGAGCTTCTACTTGTAGAATTTGTAATAGTTGGCCACTGTTCCACCAGGCTAACCCACCAAGGCGCAAAATTGTAGTGGAGGATAAAGTGGATGAGGTAGTGGGTTGGATGGCAGACTCATCTCAGTCACAGCCGGATGATCTGCTGTCATCTGCTGATACAGTATCATGTAGCCAGTCAGTCTCAGAGCTTTCTTCCTGCTCCACCATTCCGCTCCAGCAAAGCCGGTCATTTTCGTACGCCATTTGTACACTCATGCGTACGTGTTAACATAAGTTGCATACCTTTAACAACTGTACATTCGTTATTAGTGCGCGAATGTTCACAAAACACCACATAATAACGTATGATTTGTACGCAGATTCAACGAATAGATTCGGATGAGGTACGAATATTTTGAAAAGTTCGACAAACATTCGGCGAAGCGAATTTTGGATGATTCGTTCATCTCTAATTACTAGCCCCAAAGTGCATAACTTTATATTTATCTATATTAAACCTCAAGTAGAGGCCTAAACAGTAAGTTTGTCCAAGTCAGCTTGTAACTTATTCTTATATCTTCCATAGACTGTACCATATTACAAAGTTTGGTGTCATTGCAAAAATAGAAACAGCACTATTAATACCATCCACTATGTTTTTAATGAATAAGTTAAATAATAGCGGAACTGGCACTGAACCCTGGGGTACACCACTTATAACCGCGGACCATTCAGAGTGGGAATCATTGACCACAACTCTTTTTGGATATGATCTTGAAGCCAATTTTCAATACAATTACAAATGATATTTTCTAAATCAATAGACCTGAATTTACCCATTTGATATCTGTGTGGGACAGTATCAAATGCTTTTGCAAAGCCCAAGAACACAATATCTACAGCCTTCCCTCTGTTTAGGCTTCTACTCACCTTCCCATAAAAACAAATCAGGTTAGTCTGACAACTTCTGTTCTTAGTAAACCCATGTTTGCTATCACTTATTATATTATTTACAGTTAGAAAATCCCATATGTAGTCCCATATAAGCCCCTGAAACATTTTCCCACAATGGATGTTAAGCTTACTAGTCTATAATTACCTGGTAAAGACCTAGCACCCTTTTTGAAAATGGGCACCACATTCGTCTACGGTGTAATCCTTCTGGACCATATCTACAGTCAGCCAGTTAAGTACTGTATGTTATTTGAGTTATTTACACCAGTGGCACCACCCTCATGAGATGCCTTCTATTCTTTTGTATATACAGAGCTAAAAAAACAATTTAAGAGTTCTGCCTTCTCTTGATCCCCAGTGACCAACACCCCTTTACCATCATTTAGGGACCCTACATGTTCTGACCTTGGTTTTTTTGCATTTATGTATTTGAAGAATGTTTTAGAGTTGACCTTACTTTCTTTGGTCACCTGTATTTCATAGTGTATTTAGCTGATTTTATTATCCTCTTAAATAATTTATTTGGTCTTTTATACTTCAGCTGACCCCTCAGATTTGAATTTGTACTTGTTACCTCTAGGAATCTACTTAACAATATACTTATCCAAAGTAGATGTAAAGCACTTCCAATTTAGCATTAGTGTGACATTAGTTGCTCCTAGTCTATGTCCTGAAGTGCAGCGTTCAACTCTGGGAAATTCACTTTTTAAAATTACAAGTGTTTTTGCCCTAATGTCCCAAGGTTGTTTTTTACAGTTTAGTTGGAATATAAGTATATTGTGGTCACTGTTACCAAGGTTTTCATGGACAGTGACATTTCCCCCTAGTTACGACCACCATGGCCATGTAGTAGTGGTGGCCGGTATGTTCTTGTTCAAACCCGCTCTGAGGTAACTGCTGTATTGTGAACACACATTACATGAAGATGCGCAGACACATCTTTGGGTTGTAGCATTTTTGTCTGTGCTTCCAAAACGCAGAGAAACGGATCCTGTTCCAAGATCAATTCATCTCTATGGAGCAGGATTCATTTATAAAGTCTGCGTTTTGTACGGATCCTGACCATTGCATATTGGACTGGTAGCGTCCAAAACGTAGATGTGAAAGTATCCTAAGATGTGTCTCCACATGCTCATGCAACGTGCGTTCACAATACAGCAGTTACCTCAGAGCGGGTTTGAACAAGTGCAAGCCGGCCACCACTACTACATGGCAGCGGTGGCCGTAACTAGGGACAACGGCCTGACTGATGTGTGTGGGACAATGGATATACAAATAGGGAAATCTTCTAAACGGTAGATTTTATATAAATATATTCTATTAGTAATAATACTGGTATGGGTATATCTAACTATACAAACTACATTTGTGAGATGGGAATACCCCTTTAAGGCATAAGTTTTGAACAGCTTTTTCAGAACAAGCCTATGCTTTTTCCGATACTACCCTACCCTGTGTGTGCATAAACATCAACGTATCTGCCCCCAATTAGAGTCAATTTGTAGAATGTTTTTTAACTTTAAAAAGGGTTGCAAATCAGACATTGCAGTGTGTTTTTCAACAGGCTATGATTAACACTGTCGGTCATACATTTGCTTATAGCTATACAGTACAGACCAAAAGTTTGGACACACCTTCTCATTCAAAGAATTTTCTGTATTTTTATGACTATGAAAATTGTAGATTCACATTGAAGGCATCAAAACTATGAATTGACACATGTGGAATTATATACTTAAAGGGAACCTGTCATCTCCGAAACACCCCCTGAACTAGAGTAAGCGGTGTATAGTGTAAGTGATGCTGAATCCGAATATGTAATTTTTATCTTCATACTCACTTCCATTCTGACACTGTGCTCCCATAAACCTGCAGTAAAATGCACTCAGTGGACTCCAGTGCTCACTCACATAATGGAGAGGACTCAAAGAAGAGTCCACTGAGTGCATTTTACTGCAGGTTTGTGGGAGCACAGCGTCAGAATGGAAGTGAAGATAAAAATTACATATTCGGATTTAGCATCACTTACACTATACAATGCTTACTCTAGTTCAGGGGATGTTTCAGAGATGACAGGTTCCCTTTAAAGGGGTTGGCCACTTTGTTAGCACTTATTAAAACTCTAAAGAAAGCAGGGAGACAATAAACTTCCTAATATATCTTCTGCAGCAGATCTGCCTGGTTTCCTTGCTATTGGAAGCCATGCCCCCTCAGTCCTGCTCTCATAACTGCCTGTCTCGTCCATGCCTGCAGTGCACTAGTCCATGGAAGGAGTGTGCTGCTCCTGGGTCCTAAAGGCACCCTGCTTGTGTCAGAGAAGTTTCCTTCTGCTGTGACTGCAGTCCTGACTATACAGGGCTGAAGGGGCTTAGCAGAGAAACTTGTTAGAAGCTGAAATAAAGAAACTTTGCAAGAGGAAGAGAGACTGAGGAGAAGCTGTGATGGACCTCACTGACTACAGTGATGTAGCAGAGCCAGGAAGGTGCTGTGGACAACAAAGTGTGAGCAATCCTAGTGTCTGTCCTGTCTATGACCACTCTGCAATGTGATCTTATCACAGACATGTTTATTCCAGCCAGACCAACAGGTCAGGAGCTTTAACCCCTTCTGAGCTGTCAGTATGGCTGAGGTCAGTGATATCAGCAGCAGTCACTGATGTCATCTGTAAATATGTGCCCTCTCCTTCCTGCACACTGTATATAGTGATATATGATGCCCCCAATACAGTGATATGTGATCAACACTTTATACTGTATATAATGATGTGTGACCCCCTATATTCAGTAATAGTTGACCCCACCACCACCACCATACTCTGTTTATACTGATTTGTGACCCCCACCACTGCATAGAGAGATCTGTGAACCCCTGTACAGTGACCCCCTTTATACTGTATATACAGATGTGTGACCCCCTGTACATTATATATAATGATGTGTGATGCCCTGTACACTGTATATAGTGATGTGTGACCCCCTGTACATTATATATAGTGCTGTGTGACCCCCTGTACATTATATATAGTTATGTGTGACCCCCTATACATTATATATAATGATGTGTGACCTCCTGTACACTGTATATAGTGATGTGTGACCCCCTGTACATTATATATAGTGCCGTGTGACCCCCTGTACATTATATATAGTGATGTGTGACCCCCTGTACATTATATATAGTGATGTGTGAACTCCTGTACATTATATATAGTGATGTGTGACCCCCTGTACATTATATATAGTGATGTGTGACCCCCTGTACTTTATATATAGTGACTTGTGACCCATCTGTACGTTATATATAGCTATTTGACTACACTTATTTTCCTTTTTTTTCCCAGATGAAGGGTAGTCATATATTCATAGATGATTGATGGGCTGTCAGCTGGGAGCAGGTCGTCCTCTGTATGTCAGCAGATCAATTTGTGCAGTCCGTGCACCTAAACAGAAATCTATGACAGCTCAAAGCTGCCATAGATTTCTGGCTTCATTTGAGTCAGAAAACTGGTGTGAAAATGAAAATAAATTTGTTGGGGTGACTGGTCAAGCCCTGTCTCTGCCATTGTCACTCCCTTTAAAAAAAAAAAAAAGCGCAGTTAAAAATTTACAAACACTTAGCAACCAATCAGATTCCAGCTCTCATTTTCCAAAGGAGCTTTGAAAAATGAAAGGTGGAATCTGATTGGTTGCTATGGGCAACCAAGCCAGTTTTCCTTTACACCAGTTTTGATAAATCTATCCCATAGTTTGCAACTTTTTAACGCCACTTTTTAGGAACAAGGGAAATGATAACTCCCCCCCTCGTTCTGTTTTTGGCTTACATCCAGTGGCACAACTAGAAATGACTGGGCCCCACAGCAAATTTATGAAAAGGGTAACCCCCCCCCTCCTTTACTGTTGGGACTGGGGCGTTCTTTCTATTGCTATGTCTGTAAGACAGTTATTCACTGATAACTGGGTTATTGATATTATCTAAGGGGCTCTTGTCTCTATGGGAACACAGGTGGGCGGGGAGATCATGTGACTGCTCCTCTAGACATGCTTGCTGCAGTGCATGCTGGGATTTTTACTTTCACTTTGCAGCTGCTCCTCCCACACAGCCTGTCTAAGGGAGCTCCTCCAGGGAAGTGTGTCATGGTGAACAGGTTAGATAAATGACGTACAGCCAGTACATGTCACCTGAGAAATACTTCATAGTGTTGGCTATTGTCTGGGGCAACTTTGGATTTTTGATACTTAGGGCCAACCACTTTAACAAAAAAGTGTGAAACAACTGAAAATATGTCTTATATTCTAGGTTCTTCAAAGTAGCCACCTTTTGCTTTGATTATTGCTTTGCACACTCTTGGCATTCTCTTGATGAGCTTCAAGAGGTAGTCACCTGAAATGGTTTTCACTTCATAGGTGTGCCCTGTCAGGTTTAATAAGTGGGATTTCTTGCCTAATAAATGGGGTTGGGACCATGAGTTGTGTTGGGCAGAAGTCAGGTGGATACACAGCTGATAGTCCTACTGAATAGACTGTTAGAATTTGTATTATGGCAAGAAAAAAACAGCTAAGTAAAGAAAAACAAGTGGCCATCATTACTTTAAGAAATGAAGGTCAGTCAGTCCGAAAAATTGGGAAAACTTTGAAAGTGTCCCCAAGTGCAGTCGCAAAAACCATCAAGCGCTACAAAGAAACTGTCTCACATGAGGACCGCCCCAGGAAAGGAAGACCAAGAGTCACCTCTGCTGCGGAGGATAAGTTCATCCGAGTCACCAGCCTCAGAAATCGCAGGTTAACAGCAGCTCAGATTAGAGACCAGGTCAATGCCACACAGAGTTCTAGCAGCAGACACATCTCTACAACAACTGTTAAGAGGAGACTGAGACTGCCTTCATAGTAAAATAGCTGCTAGGAAACCACTGCTAAGGACAGACAATACGCAGAAGAGACGTGTTTGGGCTAAAGAACACAAGGAATGGACATTAGACCAGTGGAAATCTGTGCTTTGGTCTGATGAGTCCAAATTTGAGATCTTTGGTTCTAACCACCGTGTCTTTGTGCGACGCAGAAAAGGTGAACGGATGGACTCTACATGCCTGGTTCCCACCATGAAGCATGGAGGAGGAGGTGTGATGGTGTGGGGGTGCTTTGCTGGTGACACTGTTGGGGATTTATTCAAAATTGAAGGCATACTGAACCAGCATGGCTACCACAGCATCTTGCAGCGGCATGCTATTCCATCCGGTTTGCATTTAGTTGCACCATCGTTTATTTATGAACAGGACAATGACCCCAAACACACCTCCAGGCTGTGTAAGGGCTATTTGACCAAGAAGGAGAGTGTGGAGGCCAGGTCATCTGGCGGGCACTCCATCAGTCACCAGACCTGAACCCAATCAAGATGGTTTGGAGTGAGCTGGACCGCAGAGTGAGGGCAAAAGGGCCAACAAGTGCTAAGCATCTGAGTTTGTGGGGTTGTCAGTGTTACTTTTAAATAAGTATTTGAGGCCTCATTTGCCATCCAAGCAGAAAAGCGTGACATTGTTGTAAGGTAGTCATTGAATATCATTAAAAAAAAAAATAGTGAATCTGAGTTTGTGGGGTTGTCAGTGTTAATTTCAAATCAGAATTTTAGGCCTCATTCACCATCCAAACAGAAAAGCGTGATATTGCTGTAAGGTAGTCAGTGAATATCATTTAAAAAATATATATATATTTCAGTTTGTGGGGTGTTCAGTTTCAAATCAGTATTTTAGGCCTCATTCGCCATCCAAGCAGAAAAGCGTGATATTGCTGTAAGGTAGTCAGTGAATATCATTTAAAAAAAAATATATATATATATATATATATATATATCAGTTTGTGGGGTGTTCAGTTTCAAATCAGTATTTTAGGCCTCATTCGCCATCCAAGCAGAAAAGCGTGACATTGCTGTAAGGTAGTCAGTGAATATCATTAAAAAAAATAGTGAATCTGAGTTTGTGGGGTTGTCAGTGTTACTTTTAAATAAGTATTTGTGGCCTTATTTTCCATAGAAAAAGAAAATTGTCATATAGTGTGTAGTTCTGTGCAGTAACCCATTGTACTGCAGTTCAGCAACCCATTGTTAACCCACTCTGTGGATGACGGTATTTCTCAAATAAATAGTTAGGTCGTTGTGCGAGGCAGTGAGCAAAGTAAATTTTTTTGTTGGATTTTTAATTTCCTTTTATTTTAAATTTGTAATCAATCAGTATGTCAGACAGAGCGGTGACAGGCCCTTCACAGGGGAGGGGCAGTGGCACAAATGTTTCTGGAATAGGCACAGGTCGCAGCAGAGGAAGGGGACGTGGCATTAGGGGTCACTTGGCAAGGCCAGAGCTACCGGTGTCATCTAGCGGTCGTGTGTTGACCACCAACACAGCGGTTCTTGAATGGTTGACTCGGTCATCCACTTCCTCCCAGATGACATCGGACACCCCAGCCAAGAGTCGGTGGGTTCGTCAGATACAACCCTTAGTTGTCATGGGCCTGGAGCACCTCCACTGCCCTCACCTGTCCTCAACCTGCCTCTGTCCTTTTCGGTTCCCTCAGCCAGAAAAGTACTATATGCTGTGGGCTCTGAGCCACTATACAGCGAGGACGAACTACTTGAGGACGGTCAGCAGCTACTGGGAAGCCAAGAGATGGGGCAGAAATCCGCTCCTGTCAGTAGGTGGTCAAGTACTGATGAGGAGAGTGTAGTGGGAGGTGATGTTGAGAGCGATCAGGCTTTGTACACAGAGACGGTTGAGGAGGACATTAGCGACGTGCAAACTGTAGTTGATGATGATGTAGCCGATCGCACTTGGGAGCCAGGTGAAACAAGGGCTTTATGGTCATTATCGTCATCTGCAGACAAAGATTCCACTGCTGCTAGATCAAGTATACAGGAAACCCTGTTTGTTTTGAACACTCGAATTTTTAAAAGTAAACGATTCCTGCCCCCGGGACACTCAGCGATGAGCATGGGGGAGGCGAGAGGCAGGGGCTCCCACATGTGGTAGCTCAGCTCCCTGCAGACCGCCAGCTCGATCTCAAGATGGAACTTCTCAGCGCACTGTGTGAACACTGCAATTTTGCCAACGTCAAGGCAAAGCTGTAGCCTGCACTGCACCTCCTCTGTCTTACGTTCCCATCCGCTGGCATAACCAGCCCCGATACTGATAAGAACATATGCGACAGTTGATCTTAACCAAAAGGACGAGAATTTTTTATTACGGTCTGCTCTTCAGGGTATGTCATCATGCCACTCTCCGGCCTGATGCTGCCGCCGCTGCCGACTCCACATGCCACTCTGTGGCCTCCAAATTGTACTACTTCTTCCACGGTCTGTCATTCTGCCACTCTGTGGCCTACTCATGCTGCTGCCACCTGGCCACACTGTCGTCGTTCCACTCTATAGTCTGCTGATGCTGCTACCACTGCTATCTCCAATCTGTCTGGGGGGCTCTGCTTGTATAAGCGTGTAATAGAACAGGTTTCTCGAAATGTATGTGGAATCAGTAAATTGGTGTAAAAGGCATGCGCTTTTGGCGCTCTAGTAGGATCTTGGGCCTCTGCACGATTCTTTATAGCTGGCACTAACATTGACCTGTAAGGCTGAGTTCAGACTTGAGTTGTTTGGTGAGTTTTGGCCCCTTAACTGCCCAAATACATAAAAGTGTGCAGCGATTCTAAGAAGCATGTTATGTACGTGTCACACTGGCTCACAGCATTCTTCCACTACCACAGTAGAACACCGAGTGTACTCAAGCGCAATGCTGGCATTCACTGTAATGTTGATTTGTACGCTAATGCTACGCATTGTATGCTAATGTGTACGATTTTGTATGCTAATGCGTACGCATTTGGACGCTAATGCGTACGCATTGTGCGCAAATGCGTACCAATTCAGTTAATTCGCATACTTCTACAAGCGAAAGGAGTAAAAGAGGAGAAGTCGCGATTCTGACCTTTTTCTATTAACCAGACACCCTCCCCTCCTCCGAGCGGGTGGTGCCTGGTTTAGTCCCATTGACTAACATTATGCTCGGTTGCTCGGCCAGAGCACCCGAGCATACGAGCACAGAAGTGCTCGCTCAACACTACTCCCTATGCATTTTACTGTAAGGCACAGTGTTCTACACCACTATCCAGGCTCTCTGCAGCCCGGAAGTAGTCGTTTTCTAACGCGATTCGCAACAAATTTATTCGGATCGAAGCAAATCTTTTCGGAAAATTCGGTGACCTAGCCGAATAGAATTTTTCAAAAATTCGCTCATCTCTAATAGAGACATAAGAATAGATGCTCCAGAATTGTTATTACATGGAGAATGTAAGTAGTTACTAAAACAGACATGTCAGGAGAAGTGATGGATACCATTGTTTCAAGAAATAATACATTGTATAAATCAGTTTAGGTTATTAGAGAAAACATCTCTTTTTCCTGCACCAATACTTTACCTCCCCCTTTCACCTGAACTTAGCATTCACCCTCAATTCCCTGTTAAATGTTAGGAATGATATGAGATGGAGCTCACTTAAGGATACATGCTTTCCATAGAAGGGATGACATGAGATGTACCCAGCTTACTTAAGAATACATGGTTCTCATAGAAGGGATGATATGAGATGGAGCTCACTTAAGGATACATGCTTTCCATAGAAGGGATGACATGAGATGTACCCAGCTTACTTAAAGGGAACCTGTCATCTCCGAAACACCCCCTGAACTAGAGTAAGAGATGTATAGTGTAAGTGATGCTGAATCCGAATATGTAAGTTTTATCTTCATACTCACTTCCATTCCGACGCTGTGCTCCCACAAACCTGCAGTAAAATGCACTCAGTGGACTCCGGTGCTCATTTACATAATGTAGAGGACTGAAAGAAGAGTCCTCTCAATGCATTTTACTGCAGGTTTGTGGGAGCACAGCGTAGGAATGGAAGTGAGTATGAAGATAAAACTTACATATTCGGATTCAGCATCATTTACACTATACAACGCTTACTCTAGTTCAGGGGGTGTTTCGGAGATGATAGGTTCCTTTTAAGGATACATGGTTCTCATAGAAGGGATGATATGAGATGGAGCTCACTTAAGGATACATGCTTTCCATAGAAGGGATGACATGAGATGTACTCAGCTCACTTAAGGATACATGCTTCTTACAGAAGTCTATGGAGAAGGAAAGAAGAGTGAGCTCCGTGAAAGAGGCAGAAAGAAATGAACAATATCCAGCATGAACATGGCTTTTCCTTGTGTATGTACTGTTGTACTAGTTGTTTGTTGCAACAGTCACCACCAGGCTTCCTGGGGGTCATTTACAAACACTGGCTTTTTGCACTGTTCTTTGCATCCCCTCTGCTCTGCTGGAAAATTTGCTAATTTATGATGGGACGTGTGCTGATTTCAGGCGTAAAAGAGTAAATTTGCTGGAGCTGAAGTCCCAACCCCTGCCACTCCCAAATAGAGAGGATGGCGTAAAAATGGCAGTGCAACAAAATATTGTCTCATGGATCTTTAAAAAGTAGCAAAATGGGTCTTGTGACTATTGCATAAAAATGTAAGTAAATGACCACCCCAATTTTTTAAATCTCCCTCTTATGAGAGTCACACAGGACCATTTATTTTGAGACAATAAATGTCCATATACAGTATTAAAAATCTAAATAGTTACACACTACAAGCAAATCTTTTCCATCCATAATACAGAAAGTAGAAAAGTAGTAGTAACATGTTTGAGATTCAAAAACAGGCAGGTTTTAGGATACATTCACGTTACAGGTTCTGTTACAGATTCTAGTGTCTTTGACAGGTAAAATACTACTGAATGCAGTAATGGAAACTAAAAGTAATAATAAGTTGTGACATTGTTAACTCATTGCAAAGCTGGGGCTACATCACAACATTTGTCACGCAACATGAAGATTGCAATGTTGCATGCATCATTGCATCAAATGATTGTCAATAGTATCACAATGCTTCACGACATGCTGGGACTGTGACAATCGGGAAAAAAAAAATGCAGATCTCATGGAACTGTACCACCGCAGACCACAATTCAAGTCACACACGACTTTACCACTGCGCAATATTTTTACAGCCAAATCACAGATCAAATCACAGCTCTTAAAATAGTCTCATGACAGAAAGCTACAGATGAATTCTAATTCCGCGTCAATGTAATGGCATTTTTAATTGGTACTGTACTTCTGCACATTAGTGTAAATAAACACATGAATAAAATATTGCTGACATGGTTCTTTCCTACATTTTTACAAATATAAAATAAAAATGAATATGAATGAAAGACTGATATATTAAATCACTAAACTCATATATTAAATCATTAAACTCATTTTGGAACCAAAAGGACTTGTACAGCTAAGTCTACCTTTAAGTAAAAAGAGATAAAAAGCAAACAAATGGAAAAAGTCTAAACCATAAAAAATTAAATTTTATGCAAGCCTAAACAAACTACAAGATAGCTTAGCTGTTACAAACAAAAAATAGGAAGCAGACAGCACCAAAACATCTTAAATCCCTTCATAACTATGACAGGATTTGCTTTCTTATTCTGGCATAGAAATAGTACAATATCTGGAAAGAATGAAATCTTCTAAAAAATTCAATTTCCATAAAATAAGATCTATGGACTTGTAAGATGAGGACATCAGCTTAATTTTAAGCTGTTCTATTTTCCTAAACCAAGATAGAAATTCTTTTTAGGACAATCTTTATTTTTTTATAAGTTATATTTGTATTTTGCATAGAACACTTGTGCCATATGTTATGCTGTCTTGCAATTGTTTCCCTATCACACAGTCCTTGTGCAGCTGTCAACTTATCATGCCATGAACCTTAAAGGGGTTCTGCAGTTCTGTAAAACTGATAATCTATCCCCTGGATAGATCATCAGCATCTGATCAGTGGCGGTCCGACACCCGGGAACCCCACCAATCAGCTGTTTGAGAAGGCCGTGGCGCTGCAGGAGCGCCGCGGCCTTCTCTGTGTTTTCCTCAGGCCAGTGATGTCACGACTAGTTTCACTGGCCTGGGAGGGGCTAAACTCTGTTCAATTGAATGGAGCTTAGCCCCGCCCAGGCCAGTGATACTAGTCGTGACGTCACTGGCCTGCGGTAAACACAGAGGCTGCGGCGCTCCTGCAGTGCCGCTGCCTTCTCAAACAGCTGATAGGTGGGGGTCACGGGTGTCGGACCGCCGCTGATCAGATGCTGATGATGTATACAGAGAATAGATCATCAGTTTTAAAGAACTACAGAACCCCTTTAAGTGATTATTTTGGCTCAAACTTACCGGTAAATTTCATTTGTCCCAATTTTCCAACATGGTGTGATCGGACATTTTCTAATCATTTTGTTACATTTTTAATTTTTGCTACTCTAAAAGTACAACTGTATGCTTTTTTTCAACATACTGAAAATGTGCTGTTTTAAATTCTATTTAATTATTCCAGATATTGTAATATCTTACTTTAAAATAGACTTGTTACTTGTGTTTGTCATAGTCTGTCATTAATTTTGATTTACCTGCATTACATATCTAATTTAGGGTAACAGGGTCCAGGCAAGTATTGGATAGTGTTTTTATTTATTCCATTCATGAAGGGTTTTGTACCTCAATGCCCATTAGTGGCAGGTGCCAGGAAAATGAACCCACAAACTTAAATGTATTTTATTGGGATTTTATGTAATAGACTAGCCCAAAGTATGTATGAAATAAAAAGAAAATGATAGTTTTCACAAATTTTAATGAATAAAAATCTACATTTGTATTTAGCCCACGATACTCTGATAATAAAATCTAGTTTGACCAATTCCCTTTAGAGTCACCTAATTAGTAAATAGTGTCCACTTCTGTGTAATTTATTCTCAGTATAACTACAGCTTTTCTGTCAAGGCATTAGAGGTTTGTTATAGAACATTAGTGACCAAACAGCATTATGAAAACCAAGGAACACACTATACAGGTCAGAGATAAAGTTGTGGAGAAGTGCAAAGCAGGGTTAGGTTATAAAACAATATCCCAAGCTCTCTGTAGGAGGAAGTGCTGGTATGTATGTGTGTATATGTATATGCATGCATGCCCCCTTTATGAGGCATGCATATACATTTATATCTATATATGGGCCTTCTATATATGTATCTGTGGGTCTCCAGATATGCCCCAATATGTGGTGCCCTCTGATGCATATGATGCCCCCTATATATATTATATTGTGCCCCCAGTTGCTCCTAATTAGAGATGAGCGAGTAGTGAAATATTCGAAAGTTCGAAATTCGATTCGAATAGACCGCGAAATTCGACTATTCGACCGAATATCGAATCCCATTAAAGTCTATGGGAAAAAAATGCTCGCCACTTGGAAATCTCAATTCGACCACTTGGAGGTCACCAAGTCCACCCTGAAACCTCAGAAAAGGATGCCAACACTGCTGGAATGCAACTAGGACAGCAGGGGAAGCATGTCTGGGTGCATATAATGCACCCAAGTCGCACTATTACGCCACTATCACAGCCTCTCAACAATACACTCCAAA